>OU452276.1:0-7500 GCA_911728535.1 Pammene fasciana
CTAACCTAACCTAACCTAACCTAACCTAACCTAACCTAACCTAACCTAACCTAACCTGACCTAACCTAACCTAACCTAACCTAACCTAACCTAACCTAACCTAACCTAACCTAACCTAACCTAACCTAACCTAACCTAACCTAACCTAACCTAACCTAACCTAACCTAACCTAACCTAACCTAACCTAACCTAACCTAACCTAACCTAACCTAACCTAACCTAACCTAACCTAACCTAACCTAACCTAACCTAACCTAACCTAACCTAACCTAACCTAACCTAACCTAACCTAACCTAACCTAACCTAACCTAACCTAACCTAACCTAACCTAACCTAACCTAACCTAACCTAACCTAACCTAACCTAACCTAACCTAACCTAACCTAACCTAACCTAACCTAACCTAACCTAACCTAACCTAACCTAACCTAACCTAACCTAACCTAACCTAACCTAACCTAACCTAACCTAACCTAACCTAACCTAACCTAACCTAACCTAACCTAACCTAACCTAACCTAACCTAACCTAACCTAACCTAACCTAACCTAACCT
Source organism: Pammene fasciana (assembly GCA_911728535.1). Classification (NCBI taxonomy): domain Eukaryota; kingdom Metazoa; phylum Arthropoda; class Insecta; order Lepidoptera; family Tortricidae; genus Pammene; species Pammene fasciana. Next base: position 558 of record OU452276.1, read on the forward strand.
AACCTAACCTAACCTAACCTAACCTAACCTAACCTAACCTAACCTAACCTAACCTAACCTAACCTAACCTAACCTAACCTAACCTAACCTAACCTAACCTAACCTAACCTAACCTAACCTAACCTAACCTAACCTAACCTAACCTAACCTAACCTAACCTAACCTAACCTAACCTAACCTAACCTAACCTAACCTAACCTAACCTAACCTAACCTAACCTAACCTAACCTAACCTAACCTAACCTAACCTAACCTAACCTAACCTAACCTAACCTAACCTAACCTAACCTAACCTAACCTAACCTAACCTAACCTAACCTAACCTAACCTAACCTAACCTAACCTAACCTAACCTAACCTAACCTAACCTAACCTAACCTAACCTAACCTAACCTAACCTAACCTAACCTAACCTAACCTAACCTAACCTAACCTAACCTAACCTAACCTAACCTAACCTAACCTAACCTAACCTAACCTAACCTAACCTAACCTAACCTAACCTAACCTAACCTAACCTAACCTAACCTAACCTAACCTAACCTAACCTAACCTAACCTAACCTAACCTAACCTAACCTAACCTAACCTAACCTAACCTAACCTAACCTAACCTAACCTAACCTAACCTAACCTAACCTAACCTAACCTAACCTAACCTAACCTAACCTAACCTAACCTAACCTAACCTAACCTAACCTAACCTAACCTAACCTAACCTAACCTAACCTAACCTAACCTAACCTAACCTAACCTAACCTAACCTAACCTAACCTAACCTAACCTAACCTAACCTAACCTAACCTAACCTAACCTAACCTAACCTAACCTAACCTAACCTAACCTAACCTAACCTAACCTAACCTAACCTAACCTAACCTAACCTAACCTAACCTAACCTAACCTAACCTAACCTAACCTAACCTAACCTAACCTAACCTAACCTAACCTAACCTAACCTAACCTAACCTAACCTAACCTAACCTAACCTAACCTAACCTAACCTAACCTAACCTAACCTAACCTAACCTAACCTAACCTAACCTAACCTAACCTAACCTAACCTAACCTAACCTAACCTAACCTAACCTAACCTAACCTAACCTAACCTAACCTAACCTAACCTAACCTAACCTAACCTAACCTAACCTAACCTAACCTAACCTAACCTAACCTAACCTAACCTAACCTAACCTATCCTAACCTAACCTAACCTAACCTAACCTAACCTAACCTAACCTAACCTAACCTAACCTAACCTAACCTAACCTAACCTAACCTAACCTAACCTAACCTAACCTAACCTAACCTAACCTAACCTAACCTAACCTAACCTAACCTAACCTAACCTAACCTAACCTAACCTAACCTAACCTAACCTAACCTAACCTAACCTAACCTAACCTAACCTAACCTAACCTAACCTAACCTAACCTAACCTAACCTAACCTAACCTAACCTAACCTAACCTAACCTAACCTAACCTAACCTAACCTAACCTAACCTAACCTAACCTAACCTAACCTAACCTAACCTAACCTAACCTAACCTAACCTAACCTAACCTAACCTAACCTAACCTAACCTAACCTAACCTAACCTAACCTAACCTAACCTAACCTAACCTAACCTAACCTAACCTAACCTAACCTAACCTAACCTAACCTAACCTAACCTAACCTAACCTAACCTAACCTAACCTAACCTAACCTAACCTAACCTAACCTAACCTAACCTAACCTAACCTAACCTAACCTAACCTAACCTAACCTAACCTAACCTAACCTAACCTAACCTAACCTAACCTAACCTAACCTAACCTAACCTAACCTAACCTAACCTAACCTAACCTAACCTAACCTAACCTAACCTAACCTAACCTAACCTAACCTAACCTAACCTAACCTAACCTAACCTAACCTAACCTAACCTAACCTAACCTAACCTAACCTAACCTAACCTAACCTAACCTAACCTAACCTAACCTAACCTAACCTAACCTAACCTAACCTAACCTAACCTAACCTAACCTAACCTAACCTAACCTAACCTAACCTAACCTAACCTAACCTAACCTAACCTAACCTAACCTAACCTAACCTAACCTAACCTAACCTAACCTAACCTAACCTAACCTAACCTAACCTAACCTAACCTAACCTAACCTAACCTAACCTAACCTAACCTAACCTAACCTAACCTAACCTAACCTAACCTAACCTAACCTAACCTAACCTAACCTAACCTAACCTAACCTAACCTAACCTAACCTAACCTAACCTAACCTAACCTAACCTAACCTAACCTAACCTAACCTAACCTAACCTAACCTAACCTAACCTAACCTAACCTAACCTAACCTAACCTAACCTAACCTAACCTAACCTAACCTAACCTAACCTAACCTAACCTAACCTAACCTAACCTAACCTAACCTAACCTAACCTAACCTAACCTAACCTAACCTAACCTAACCTAACCTAACCTAACCTAACCTAACCTAACCTAACCTAACCTAACCTAACCTAACCTAACCTAACCTAACCTAACCTAACCTAACCTAACCTAACCTAACCTAACCTAACCTAACCTAACCTAACCTAACCTAACCTAACCTAACCTAACCTAACCTAACCTAACCTAACCTAACCTAACCTAACCTAACCTAACCTAACCTAACCTAACCTAACCTAACCTAACCTAACCTAACCTAACCTAACCTAACCTAACCTAACCTAACCTAACCTAACCTAACCTAACCTAACCTAACCTAACCTAACCTAACCTAACCTAACCTAACCTAACCTAACCTAACCTAACCTAACCTAACCTAACCTAACCTAACCTAACCTAACCTAACCTAACCTAACCTAACCTAACCTAACCTAACCTAACCTAACCTAACCTAACCTAACCTAACCTAACCTAACCTAACCTAACCTAACCTAACCTAACCTAACCTAACCTAACCTAACCTAACCTAACCTAACCTAACCTAACCTAACCTAACCTAACCTAACCTAACCTAACCTAACCTAACCTAACCTAACCTAACCTAACCTAACCTAACCTAACCTAACCTAACCTAACCTAACCTAACCTAACCTAACCTAACCTAACCTAACCTAACCTAACCTAACCTAACCTAACCTAACCTAACCTAACCTAACCTAACCTAACCTAACCTAACCTAACCTAACCTAACCTAACCTAACCTAACCTAACCTAACCTAACCTAACCTAACCTAACCTAACCTAACCTAACCTAACCTAACCTAACCTAACCTAACCTAACCTAACCTAACCTAACCTAACCTAACCTAACCTAACCTAACCTAACCTAACCTAACCTAACCTAACCTAACCTAACCTAACCTAACCTAACCTAACCTAACCTAACCTAACCTAACCTAACCTAACCTAACCTAACCTAACCTAACCTAACCTAACCTAACCTAACCTAACCTAACCTAACCTAACCTAACCTAACCTAACCTAACCTAACCTAACCTAACCTAACCTAACCTAACCTAACCTAACCTAACCTAACCTAACCTAACCTAACCTAACCTAACCTAACCTAACCTAACCTAACCTAACCTAACCTAACCTAACCTAACCTAACCTAACCTAACCTAACCTAACCTAACCTAACCTAACCTAACCTAACCTAACCTAACCTAACCTAACCTAACCTAACCTAACCTAACCTAACCTAACCTAACCTAACCTAACCTAACCTAACCTAACCTAACCTAACCTAACCTAACCTAACCTAACCTAACCTAACCTAACCTAACCTAACCTAACCTAACCTAACCTAACCTAACCTAACCTAACCTAACCTAACCTAACCTAACCTAACCTAACCTAACCTAACCTAACCTAACCTAACCTAACCTAACCTAACCTAACCTAACCTAACCTAACCTAACCTAACCTAACCTAACCTAACCTAACCTAACCTAACCTAACCTAACCTAACCTAACCTAACCTAACCTAACCTAACCTAACCTAACCTAACCTAACCTAACCTAACCTAACCTAACCTAACCTAACCTAACCTAACCTAACCTAACCTAACCTAACCTAACCTAACCTAACCTAACCTAACCTAACCTAACCTAACCTAACCTAACCTAACTTAACCTAACCTAACCTAACCTAACCTAACCTAACCTAACCTAACCTAACCTAACCTAACCTAACCTAACCTAACCTAACCTAACCTAACCTAACCTAACCTAACCTAACCTAACCTAACCTAACCTAACCTAACCTAACCTAACCTAACCTAACCTAACCTAACCTAACCTAACCTAACCTAACCTAACCTAACCTAACCTAACCTAACCTAACCTAACCTAACCTAACCTAACCTAACCTAACCTAACCTAACCTAACCTAACCTAACCTAACCTAACCTAACCTAACCTAACCTAACCTAACCTAACCTAACCTAACCTAACCTAACCTAACCTAACCTAACCTAACCTAACCTAACCTAACCTAACCTAACCTAACCTAACCTAACCTAACCTAACCTAACCTAACCTAACCTAACCTAACCTAACCTAACCTAACCTAACCTAACCTAACCTAACCTAACCTAACCTAACCTAACCTAACCTAACCTAACCTAACCTAACCTAACCTAACCTAACCTAACCTAACCTAACCTAACCTAACCTAACCTAACCTAACCTAACCTAACCTAACCTAACCTAACCTAACCTAACCTAACCTAACCTAACCTAACCTAACCTAACCTAACCTAACCTAACCTAACCTAACCTAACCTAACCTAACCTAATCTAACCTAACCTAACCTAACCTAACCTAACCTAACCTAACCTAACCTAACCTAACCTAACCTAACCTAACCTAACCTAACCTAACCTAACCTAACCTAACCTAACCTAACCTAACCTAACCTAACCTAACCTAACCTAACCTAACCTAACCTAACCTAACCTAACCTAACCTAACCTAACCTAACCTAACCTAACCTAACCTAACCTAACCTAACCTAACCTAACCTAACCTAACCTAACCTAACCTAACCTAACCTAACCTAACCTAACCTAACCTAACCTAACCTAACCTAACCTAACCTAACCTAACCTAACCTAACCTAACCTAACCTAACCTAACCTAACCTAACCTAACCTAACCTAACCTAACCTAACCTAACCTAACCTAACCTAACCTAACCTAACCTAACCTAACCTAACCTAACCTAACCTAACCTAACCTAACCTAACCTAACCTAACCTAACCTAACCTAACCTAACCTAACCTAACCTAACCTAACCTAACCTAACCTAACCTAACCTAACCTAACCTAACCTAACCTAACCTAACCTAACCTAACCTAACCTAACCTAACCTAACCTAACCTAACCTAACCTAACCTAACCTAACCTAACCTAACCTAACCTAACCTAACCTAACCTAACCTAACCTAACCTAACCTAACCTAACCTAACCTAACCTAACCTAACCTAACCTAACCTAACCTAACCTAACCTAACCTAACCTAACCTAACCTAACCTAACCTAACCTAACCTAACCTAACCTAACCTAACCTAACCTAACCTAACCTAACCTAACCTAACCTAACCTAACCTAACCTAACCTAACCTAACCTAACCTAACCTAACCTAACCTAACCTAACCTAACCTAACCTAACCTAACCTAACCTAACCTAACCTAACCTAACCTAACCTAACCTAACCTAACCTAACCTAACCTAACCTAACCTAACCTAACCTAACCTAACCTAACCTAACCTAACCTAACCTAACCTAACCTAACCTAACCTAACCTAACCTAACCTAACCTAACCTAACCTAACCTAACCTAACCTAACCTAACCTAACCTAACCTAACCTAACCTAACCTAACCTAACCTAACCTAACCTAACCTAACCTAACCTAACCTAACCTAACCTAACCTAACCTAACCTAACCTAACCTAACCTAACCTAACCTAACCTAACCTAACCTAACCTAACCTAACCTAACCTAACCTAACCTAACCTAACCTAACCTAACCTAACCTAACCTAACCTAACCTAACCTAACCTAACCTAACCTAACCTAACCTAACCTAACCTAACCTAACCTAACCTAACCTAACCTAACCTAACCTAACCTAACCTAACCTAACCTAACCTAACCTAACCTAACCTAACCTAACCTAACCTAACCTAACCTAACCTAACCTAACCTAACCTAACCTAACCTAACCTAACCTAACCTAACCTAACCTAACCTAACCTAACCTAACCTAACCTAACCTAACCTAACCTAACCTAACCTAACCTAACCTAACCTAACCTAACCTAACCTAACCTAACCTAACCTAACCTAACCTAACCTAACCTAACCTAACCTAACCTAACCTAACCTAACCTAACCTAACCTAACCTAACCTAACCTAACCTAACCTAACCTAACCTAACCTAACCTAACCTAACCTAACCTAACCTAACCTAACCTAACCTAACCTAACCTAACCTAACCTAACCTAACCTAACCTAACCTAACCTAACCTAACCTAACCTAACCTAACCTAACCTAACCTAACCTAACCTAACCTAACCTAACCTAACCTAACCTAACCTAACCTAACCTAACCTAACCTAACCTAACCTAACCTAACCTAACCTAACCTAACCTAACCTAACCTAACCTAACCTAACCTAACCTAACCTAACCTAACCTAACCTAACCTAACCTAACCTAACCTAACCTAACCTAACCTAACCTAACCTAACCTAACCTAACCTAACCTAACCTAACCTAACCTAACCTAACCTAACCTAACCTAACCTAACCTAACCTAACCTAACCTAACCTAACCTAACCTAACCTAACCTAACCTAACCTAACCTAACCTAACCTAACCTAACCTAACCTAACCTAACCTAACCTAAC
>OU452276.1:12500-15000 GCA_911728535.1 Pammene fasciana
AACCTAACCTAACCTAACCTAACCTAACCTAACCTAACCTAACCTAACCTAACCTAACCTAACCTAACCTAACCTAACCTAACCTAACCTAACCTAACCTAACCTAACCTAACCTAACCTAACCTAACCTAACCTAACCTAACCTAACCTAACCTAACCTAACCTAACCTAACCTAACCTAACCTAACCTAACCTAACCTAACCTAACCTAACCTAACCTAACCTAACCTAACCTAACCTAACCTAACCTAACCTAACCTAACCTAACCTAACCTAACCTAACCTAACCTAACCTAACCTAACCTAACCTAACCTAACCTAACCTAACCTAACCTAACCTAACCTAACCTAACCTAACCTAACCTAACCTAACCTAACCTAACCTAACCTAACCTAACCTAACCTAACCTAACCTAACCTAACCTAACCTAACCTAACCTAACCTAACCTAACCTAACCTAACCTAACCTAACCTAACCTAACCTAACCTAACCTAACCTAACCTAACCTAACCTAACCTAACCTAACCTAACCTAACCTAACCTAACCTAACCTAACCTAACCTAACCTAACCTAACCTAACCTAACCTAACCTAACCTAACCTAACCTAACCTAACCTAACCTAACCTAACCTAACCTAACCTAACCTAACCTAACCTAACCTAACCTAACCTAACCTAACCGAACCTAACCTAACCTAACCTAACCTAACCTAACCTAACCTAACCTAACCTAACCTAACCTAACCTAACCTAACCTAACCTAACCTAACCTAACCTAACCTAACCTAACCTAACCTAACCTAACCTAACCTAACCTAACCTAACCGGGGTGCAGGGCTGGTAGACCTCCTCGTGGTGCACCCTGGGAGGGGGAGGATAGCCGCTCAGTTGCGCGTTTGCTATTCTCCCTCTGCTAACTACCAGTCACAGAAGTGGTTGCAGTCGAGCTTGCTCCTGCGTGGGCTTAAGTGTCGTGTCCCCCAAACCAAAACCAAAACCCCCATCCTCTCATTAGTAGTGGAACTACTAACAAGCACATCATCGCCATCAACATAATGCGCCGTTGAGCCACCGCGTTGGTGCGCTATTGCGCTGCCGCGGTGGCCCGACGGAATGCTGGCGCAAACTGTCGGCCGTCGCTGGCAGGAACCCCTAAAAACTTCCCCTATACACTCCCAAGTATAAACCCCCATCAACTCCTAACTACCTACCCCCATACGCTCCTAAATATCGACCCCCATACGCTACCAAATACTAATTTCCATACACTCCTAAAACTAAGCCCCCATTCACTCCTAAATACCCCCATTCACTCTCATTCACTTAACCACTCCCAACCTCTCCTCAAACACTCAATCCTTTAGTAAATTAAAAGAGAATTTGCTAAGTAACGCCAAAGCGCCACCAACATATTGCACCGCCGTGCCACCGCGCCGGTGCGCCTTTGCATCGTAGCGGTGAACCGACGGCTCGCTGGCGCATCCCCCAAAAAACCACCCCAAACCACTCAAAACCCAAACTCTTTATCCTTTAGTAGATTAACTAATCTACTAACTAACGCCACAGCTCCATTTACACATTGCACCGCCGGGCCATCGCGCCGGTGCGCCTTTGCACCGTAGCGGTGGACCAACGGCTCGCTGGAGCAAACTGCCATGCAGTCCCCCAAAAAAAACCCAACCCCACCCAAATCAAAAACCCCCAAAAACTCACACCAACACACCGGAGGGCATTCGCAAGACTTCCCTCCAACCAACCGCTCTTTGTGGATAGCTGGTCGCCCGTATACCGATAGCGAGGGCCAGCTATCCCACAATCAAACACAAAAACACCCCAAATAAACTACACACACACCCCCAACCAAACCAAAAACACACTCCACACGAAGCGGGGGAGGTTTTAGTCCGTAGGCGACTGGCGATGGCACTCCATCTCAGGGTGGAGTGCCATCGCCAATCGAGTCGGGCATGCGGTCGGGTACGGGCCCGGCCGTATCCTATGAGGATTTCCTCCCTCGCCGCAAAAAAAAAAAAAAAAAAAAAAACCTAACCTAACCTAACCTAACCTAACCTAACCTAACCTAACCTAACCTAACCTAACCTAACCTAACCTAACCTAACCTAACCTAACCTAACCTAACCTAACCTAACCTAACCTAACCTAACCTAACCTAACCTAACCTAACCTAACCTAACCTAACCTAACCTAACCTAACCTAACCTAACCTAACCTAACCTAACCTAACCTAACCTAACCTAACCTAACCTAACCTAACCTAACCTAACCTAACCTAACCTAACCTAACCTAACCTAACCTAACCTAACCTAACCTAACCTAACCTAACCTAACCTAACCTAACCTAACCTAACCTAACCTAACCTAACCTAACCTAACCTAACCTAACCTAACCTAACCTAACCTAACCTAACCTAACCTAACCTAACCTAACCTAACCTAACCTAACCTAACCTAACCTAACCTAACCTAACCTAACCT